>JAOTOL010001655.1:3707500-3720000 GCA_034440575.1 Imbricaverruca yamaguchii | reverse complement strand
GGTTTTACATACCACATAATTGTAGTAACAAAGTAATTCCACATTCACGATTGAATGAGTTCAACCGTTTTCAGTCTCCTTAGGTCCGCCAGTTTCCTGGGATGGGACAACCACAAATGGAGAATTGTGGCGCACAATGAAGCATGAATTCCAAGCCTTTTAAATCGTGCACATGAATTCAGATGTATGATGCCACTGAACCTTCGAACAGATTAACGCGACACATAGACTGAGGTAGTGCGTGAAGCTTTTTCCTATTGGGGACCGCACTGGCCACTACCGTGGAGAGTCGTGTGAGTTCTCCAGACAGGCATCACGCCACCCGTAGGACTCGTGCAGTTCTCTACCCCGATCTGTGCTTGTGGTGATGGGGAATTACTCACAGAGACTGGCAGAGTCTCCTGCCCGTCACAGTGCTAAGGGTCAATTATCTACACTATCAAAACAGAATTGCGTGTTGAATGGCCCATTCTAGGATGCAGAATAAGAATGATAAGAACATGCTATCCGGTACTCTAGTTCGGCATCCTCTGGTAATGCGTTTCAATTAGGGTAGGTGTTTAATGCATTTGCGATATTGTATTCACTCCGGTATGCTATTTGTATATTTCAGGATTTCGGGGCTCAAATTACTGGTCTAAGACAATGCAGTGATAACTCGGTTGTGCATTTCATCCTTAGTAACAAACGATTGTACGATATCTAGTTTTGAGAAGAAAAAAAACACTGCATGAGGCCAAAAGTCAAGTGCGATGCATTTTTTTAGAACTAGACGGGGAACTTTCTTTTCCAGCACATGTAAGATACTTATCCTACCGTCTTTTGCTTAACTTCAATAGGTGGAATATATATTTCAATATCGCTGCATTACTTGGGCTCTGAAGTAAAAAAGCATGAAGTATGCCAATGGTATGCAAGAAATTACTGATGATCGCGAAATGTAATTAAATATATTATATAATAGGAATGTCTTACTGAAGCATGCAGAGCGAGAGTGCAGAATAGCATCTTTTTCTGAACTCATAATGTATCATAGAAAAGGCCAGTTAGCACGCAATGGTGTTTTGTCGGTATGATCAATGTTACTAAGGTGACTTATATGGTACTGGATAATTATGTTGCCGCCTCGGTGTACCAGCAAGACATGCCCTCGTCCCCCGGCCTCGTACAAAATGTTTTCTCAGAACTCAACAGAAGAATTATTGGATTATTGGAATTTGGATTGGAATTGGAATTCTTTATTGGAAATCTGCATGTTTATCTTCATCTGAGATTCAATAGCGAATCTGAGATTCTAACATCTGTCCATGGTGGATCCAAGAATTTGTACGGAGTGGGATACTCGTCTGGTTTGTTGTTGGTTGGTTATTGGTTTTATGACACATCGACCGTTGAGTCATGTAGCGTCGCCAATTTCTCACGCCGATTGGTCACGGGCGAAGAGTAGCGACAGGCGAGATTCGAACACACAACCCTTCGATTGTGAGACGATCGACTTACCCTTAGGCTACTCGTCCCCAGGATACTCGCCTGGAGGCACGCACATTTCCCCGAGGGCATGCCACTAATTCAGAACATTTTCAACGGGGTGTATTCGAGTGTCCCCAAAGGAGCGCCTTCGGCTGAAAACTAAGCGGGGTAGTGGTCTGTGTTCATCCTGAGGAGGTACGCTTTCTACTCAGAAGGGGTGCCTTTGACTGAAAAGCTCGAGCAACCTGAAGGGGTGTTTTTTAATCCGAGGAGCCTCGCATTTGCATGTGGTGCATGTATTTTGTGCTCGTCATTGATCCGTCTCTGAAACGTGCATAGGTGGATGTGGTCCGGCGGGGAGGCTGATATTCCGTGACTTACAAATCAGTGAGATTATGTGAAGTTGAGCTGCTGAAACTTATGGCTGGGTGCCCGACCGTGATCGTGACTGCGACTGTGATCTTGCAGCGAGGCTGTACTCCTGTAGCGTATGGCTGCGGCGGAAATCCTGCAGTGACACTAAGGTTCCGGGATCTGGCAATGCGGTTGAGAATCTGTAACGAGACAGTGATCCTATTCGCCAGCAAGTGGGAGAGAACGGACGAGTACCTTACCAACTAAGCTATCGCGATAGAGTTGTGACTTGACCATCACAGAGCCAAGTGGAAGTGAACCAGGATAGTTCAGAAAATGACTCGGGGGCACACTCCATAGGACCCATGTTAGATGTTGAAATTGTTGGGAGGAAGGCAACATTCAGGAGGTGCTTCCCCCGCAGTACCTATATAAAACAACACCCCTGTATACAACGAAAGGACTAAATTGCAGCGTAGGGCTGCAAATCCGTGGATAGACATAGCGCGAAGCTTCAATTGCACCGGCTGTGGTGAGAATGAACCGTTGGAGTGCAGGCTCAGACGATGCATACGGACGCTTGTACTGCCATCTACCGATCAGTAGCAACACCTCTAGTTTCTTAGCGGCTTATCACAAGCGGAAGTGGTTCACCGCACGAGAATGTTTGATCAAGACTTCTCGTGAAGACAGCAGTTGTGGCAGAGGTGAATGTCGTCTCCACTAGTCTGAAACAGCACCGCACCCCCCGCCCCCTCCACGCAAAAAAGAGAAGAGAACATGATGTCCCAACACGTACGTGGAGATATGAATGAGCATGTAATCCATTCATTATATGGAGAGGATGAGCCCGAAGTAATGTCTCTCTTCTCGTACATATTCAATTACCGGCTGCTCCTAATGCTCCTATGCATATCCACTTGAATGAGCCGCTGCTGGCACGGGACAACTAAAAATATAGTTTTATCGTATATCGTATAGCCTCGTATCGTATGCATCGTAATAATCACCTGTTGGCTTCTACTTAGCCAAGGGTTGATCATCCCGGTGCTTTTCACGCCACCGTCACGCGGACCAGGCGCAGATAAAGAGGAGCACTAGGGGCACGTTCCCTTCCCCATGGAAGGTGGTGGTGTGTTGTACATTATAAATGTCACTCATATATCATGTACAATTTCAATATGTCACCTTTCCATCATGCAAACCAGTCCCGTCCTCGTATTGTTCTCTGCATAAGCGTGCATTTGACCCAAACATGTTTTATTCACACGAAAAGGCAAAGTTGTCATCTGATTTTCCGTGACCCCAACACAGGACTGTTCAGTTCATGCTTAAGTAACCAAAGTAATGCAGCCAGGATCGGCTCCAGCCGGGCGGGAACCGTCGGTCGTTGAACGCCACGATCGGGTGACCTTGGCCGACCTTGAACCCTACCCAACTCGTCGCCGGATGTGTCGGATGCAAATAGCCGACCTTGCCGCCGGGCGACGTCTGTTTGCGTGGCCGATTCGGAATGCATCCACACGTCGCGTCGTCAGTGGACGCGCACTTGCCGCGTCCGGAGTGACAAGTCGGAGGTCACCGGCACAACAACGCTGCTGCATAAATGGAACGGCAGCAGGCGACTGAGCAAGGTGTTGCGCCGGCACTCTGATGGTCAGTTGGTGCGAGATGGTTGAGTGTGCAGTTGCATGGCTACTTGCAGTGTCGTATGTTATATGGTATATTGAGCCAGAAGTGGGGGAGCTGTGGGAGAGAGAAACACAAACCAAACCGCGAGCAGTGGGAGAGAAGCTTAAGTATAAATGTCTCACTCTGGAGGGGTTCAATAATTGCACCCTATGTCCGCTGGCATGTGAAGTTGGGTTGCATTGTTATCACACGGCCAGTGCAGTGCTCGGAAATGAATAGCAGCTGGCTGACCCCGTCAAGGGCACTGCGCTCAGGCAATGTGTAGCAAAACGATCACTGCACCGTACAATTAACACCATCCGTTCGATCAACACACGCTGTTCGACCACGGTTTTGCAAAGCATGTGACCCAATAGTAATCGTACTTTTTGGCGTGGTATAAGAGCCTTTTGCAAGCTATTGGAATTATGGCAAACGCCCTGTGAATTCAGTCCGAGCGAAGGTGGAGCTTATAAGAGTTTGCCTGACCGAGTGAGTCTACTGACGTGCATATGGTAGAAGAGTTTACCTGAGCGAGCTCACTCTCATGGCAGACAAGTTTACCTGAGTGAGTCTACGTTCGTGTATATGGTAAAAGAGTTATCTTGAGCGAATCTACTCTCGTGTGTACGGTATAAACGCTTACCTGAGCGAGTCTGCTCTCGTGCATACGGTTTAAAAGTTTGCCTGAGCGAGTCCACTCTTGTGCATATGGTAGAAAGGGTTTGCCTGAGCGAGTCTATTTTAGTGTATATTGTGGAAATGTTCACCTGAACGTTAGTTAGTTATTTGGGTTTCAGGGCGCTTCCACCAGAATTGATCATTCGCGCCCAATCACCTGAGCGTGTCTACTCTCATGCATATGGTAGAAGGGTTTGCCTGAACGAGTCTACTGTAATGTACATGAAGTCTACTGAAGGGTTTGCCTGAGCGAGTCTACTCTCATGTGTATGGTAGAAGAGCTTGCCTGGGCGAATTTACTCTCGTGTATATGGTGGAAAAGGTAACCTGAGCGGTCCGACAGCCCAGCTGTCACGTTTTAGAAAACATAACAGTTTGCTAGCTCTTCGTGTTCTAATTTTTCAATTATCCAGATGTGTTCTTTTAAGTTTGATTTTGAGCAAAATTGTAATCCAATAGTCTTCATGCGCTTAATGCGTCCGAAAATAAAATGTTCGGCGTTTTCGCCATCGGTAAATTGTTGACATCATTCCATGGTACAATGCCGCACTTCAAGTGCTATTCCTCACACTCGGCGCCGTATTTCCTCTTTTCTTTTGACATTTACCAACTGTCATCACAATATATACAAACGGTCACCACAACATTTACAAATGGTCATCACAACATTTACAAACTCTCATTACAATGTTTACCAATTGTCATAACACTACTTGCCAAAGTCAATATTTAACAACTGTCAGCAAAACATCCATCTTGGAGTACCTCAACCTGCATTCAAAGAAAGTTGTTTGTGGAGACAATCCACTGCACGACAGCTTCCAATATGCATCGGGACGCAGTGGGCACACTATGGGTCTGTTCCTGGCCCTGCTCCAAAAAAAGAGCGGAGCAGCTTGGAGGAACTTGGAGCAGTTCGGAGCAGGCTCGGTAAAAACGAGCGCTGGAACATCTGGAGCAACTTGGAGTAGAAATCAACTGTTTGTGCTTGTATTATGGTTACATAAATGACGCGTGGAGTGGTCCAGTGTGGATAAGTTCATTGTTTATGTCTGTATGAAAAGAAATTACATCCTCAAGGAAAATACGATTATTGAAACACATTTTCTTACACACTCCTTCACAGTCCAGTGAAACACTTCAAAATTAAAGCTTCGCAAATGTATCTTCAGCGCCACATTGGTGCTACTTCAAGTTGCTCCAAGCTACCCCTGCTCTCGTCCGGAGTAAGTTGTAGTAGATTGGATCTGCTCCGAAAACGCACGGGAACACGGAGCAGCTATTTCAGGTAGCTCGGAGCACCCTGGAGCAGGGTCAGGAGCAGACCCTATGTCTCAGCCAAGATCGGCTGACCTTGTGAAGTCATGTATCACGTGACCTGCACGTACTAGAGTCTGGTAGTGTCAGGTGTGGACCGTCCCCCGTGCTGAAAGGTTGGATGCAGCATAGACTGACCGAGGTGGCTTCGGAGGGCTTGTGACTAGTTGAATACTTTCATTGTGCGACTAGTTGGACATCTTCAGTGTATGACTAGTTGGGCATTCTCAGTGTGTAACTAGTTGGACGTGTTCAGTATGTGACCAGTTGGCCATCTTCAGTGTGTGACCAGTGTGCCATCTTCAGTGTGTGGCCAGTCTCTCAGTGTGTAACTAGTTGGACGTGTTCAGTATGTGACCAGTGTGCCATCTTCAGTGTGTGACCAGTGTGCATCTTCAGTGTGTGACCAGTGTGCCATCTTCAGTGTGTGACCAGTGTGCCATCTTCAGTGTGTGACCAGTGTGCCATCTTCAGTGTGTGACCAGTGTGCCATCTTCAGTGTGTACCAGTGTGCCATCTTCAGTGTGTGACCAGTGTGCCATCTTCAGTATGTGACCAGTGTGCCATCTTCAGTATGTGACCAGTGTGCCATCTTCAGTGTGTGACCAGTGTGCCATCTTCAGTGTGTGACCAGTGTGCCATCTTCAGTGTGTGACCAGTGTGCCATCTTCAGTGTGTGACCAGTGGCCATCTTCAGTGTGTGACCAGTGTGCCATCTTCAGTGTGTGACCAGTGTGCCATCTTCAGTGTGTGACCAGTGTGCCATCTTCAGTGTGTGACCAGTGTGCCATCTTCAGTGTGTGACCAGTGTGCCATCTTCAGTATGTGACCAGTGTGCCATCTTCAGTGTGTGACCAGTGTGCCATCTTCAGTGTGTGACCAGTGTGCCATCTTCAGTGTGTGACCAGTGTGCCATCTTCAGTATGTGACCAGTGTGCCATCTTCAGTATGTGACCAGTGTGCCATCTTCAGTATGTGACCAGTGTGCCATCTTCAGTGTGTGACCAGTGTGCCATCTTCAGTGTGTGACCAGTGTGCCATCTTCAGTGTGTGACCAGTGTGCCATCTTCAGTGTGTGACCAGTGTGCCATCTTCAGTGTGTGACCAGTGTGCCATCTTCAGTGTGCCAGGTCCGCCAGTGCCATCTTCAGTGTGTGGCCAGTTGGCCATCTTCAGTGTGTGATCAGTTTAACATTTTCAGTGTGTGACCAGTTAGGACATTTCCAGTGTGCGACCAGTTGACCATCTTCAGTGCGTGATGGCCATCTTCAGTGTGTGACCAGTTTAACATTTTCAGTGTGTGACCCGTTGGACATTTTCAGTGTGTGACCCGCTGGACATTTTCAGTGTGTGACCAGTTGGACATTTTCAGCGCGTGACCAGTTGGACGTGTGCAGTGTGTGACCAGTTGGACAGTGTGCACAGTGTGGGGGAGAAGAGGACGAGCACCAGCGGCATGTCCGCAGCTTGTCGGCCTGGTGACCTCGACACACACGGATGCGATGGTGCCCCTGAGAACCGCTGTCCTATTTACATTATGTGACTGCTCAAATATATTCATTCGAGTCATGCTTGAGACCGTTACTCGGCATGCCGATACCGGAAGCCGGGGTCATCCTTCGAGCATTGCCAGTGACGCGCCACCCCGCGCGTGCTGGACAAGTCCGCAGTGGGTCACTGATCGATCCGTTGTCGGCTGTGTTAGTCATGCGCACGGAGACTGGCATGTGCGTGTTTTACACCGAGAGTGGGTGATACATGACTACCATTTCCGGTAGCTTGGCTCCGGAGCTGCGCAGGAGTGCAAAGGTCGCCTTCAAGTGCACGATGCTCCGGACAAAACGGCAGGGTTGATCTGCCGCAGTACGCACTGCACGAGTTCGGAGAATGGGAATAATGGACTGTGGATACAACTCCTTATCGAAACTACGATTTAATTCTTCTGTCTCGATGGCTTTGACGCGGAGGATTTATTGCTTGCTTAATATAGTGCAAGGAACCTGGATGGAAGATTAGACTGACATAGCTGAGATGGGTGGGACAATACCATAGGACGACTTCGTGTTTTGTAGATGCATATCGACAATCAATTGCAACGAAAATACATGACATAGAAATACATGATCACTTAGACTGGCTATACCGGACTGTTCTTGGTGAGCACAAGTGCAGCCGACCATAGTAGAAGAGTGGCAGGGGGCTGTGCCGCCAAGGCTTACGGAACTCTACAATGGCTCTAGATGCTACAGAGAAGAAATCCCCTCGAAGGTGGAAATCACCTAACCTTACTGACATGAAGATAGTTCACATGCTAGCTCGTTTCCATCATCGGTCCTTGTAGCCATGATCATAGTCTGTATCGTATGGATCGATTCTGTATATACACTATACTCTGCAAGAATACAAATTAGACAATTGAACTTAGCCTTATTGCAAAGGTGGCGTAATTTCAGGACATCAGCAAAAACGTGCGATTTAGCAGAACACGTCGCTGCAGCATTAGTGTGCCACTACAGCATTGGTGCCTCACTGCAGCATTGGTGCAGCGCTACAGCACTGGTGTGCCGCTGCAGAATTGGTGCACCGCTGCAGAATTGGTGCACCGCTGCAGAATTTGGGCACCGCTGCAGAATTTCACCGTGCATTGTGCACCGCTGCAGAATTGGTGCACCGCTGCAGAATTTGGGCACCGCTGCAGAATTTGGGCACCGCTGCGGGCCATCTCCCACGCCGACTGGTGACCGTCGCGCGCACAACACAACTCTGCGAACTGCAGACGCCCGCGGCCACCTGCCACGACCTGTGACCTGCTAGTGGCGTCCCGTGCACAATTAGCCGTGCAGACGCGGCCGGCCCGGCTGCCCAGCCTTCCCGAGACGCCCCGGGCGGCGCGCCACCGTCCACCCTCTGCGGGGTCCGCAGCCGACCCAGCACCACAGGCGGCGTAACGATGAGCTTGACACGATGTGACGTCACGTGATTATGGCGATGGAGTGTGGCACCATGTGGTGTGGCACTGATGTGATGTGTGGCCGGACAATTTGTCCGCACGGCTGGATGTATTCGTGAGCGACCTGGCTTGGCACTGGCCGCCGCGCTGGTCACACATTTCCTCCGGGGGCCACACGCTGGCTAAACGCTGGCCACGACAGGGCGCCGGGCCGTCACAGACGGGTCATTGACCTGCAGTTGGCGCGTGGGAAGCCTGCCTGTCGCACACCTCCCCAGCTGTAAATCAGAGCCTCGGTCCACCAGCTCGGGTGCGTGGAGAGCGGTTCGCGTGATCAGAGTGTGTGACATCGCACCGCGCTGTCACTCCTAGCGGTCAATCCGCGCTGACTGGACAGCGTGGAAACTGTGACGCCGATGGTAGCTGGATAAGCCCTAGGGTGGAATCAGTCTGAGAGTGTAATCAGTCTGAGAGTGTAATCAGTCTGAGAGTGGAATCAGTCTGAGAGTGGAATCAGTCTGAGAGTGTAATCAGTCTGAGAGTGTAATCAGTCTGAGAGTGGAATCAGTCTGAGAGTGGAATCAGTCTGAGAGTGGAATCAGTCTGAGAGTGGAATCAGTCTGAGAGTGGAATCAGTCTGAGAGTGGAATCAGTCTGAGAGTGGAATCAGTCTGAGAGTGGAATCAGTCTGAGAGTGGAATCAGTCTGAGAGTGGACTCAGTTAGAGTGGTATCAGTCTCAGTGTGGTCAGTCTGAAAGGGAAATTAGTCGGAGTGGGATCGATATGATAGTGGGATCAGTCTGAGATGGGAATCAATCTGGGTGAGAGGTCAGTCAGAGATGAATTAGTCCGACAATGGAATCGGTCTGAGAGGGGAATCAGCCAAACGACCTTTTCTCTCCCAATGGCCTGCAAAAATATCTGTTTGACACCTGAAAATCGTAAGAACAATTTACGTCACACCGTATGGTCAGGTGAAATCAGCCCAATGTTGAAAACCCCTTTACTGCTGAATGGCAGATACTTCAAAATTAGTGTAGGATGGCCTGTAACTATTAGTTTTAACATTAAGGTGAGATTATAATTATCACGGTTGACGTTTCGGTGTCATACCTTCTTCAAGGGCACGAAAATGCCAACAAGCTTTGCAGTCAGAATCGTTACAATATGACATTATGCCCATCGTACAAATTGTGGAAATGTGTGCGACTGTGTTGTTCTTAGGAGCTCGGTCCAACCTTTTGGAGCCTCAGCATCTTTTCTAGTGGTCCCGGAACGATTTGTTTTGGCCCGGCGTGATTTTTGGGGCCCAGCGAGACCTTTACGAAGCCTGACGCAATCTCTTCGAAGCCCAGCACGATTATTGGGGGTCCCACAACCTCACATTGGGTCAGGTTGTGGCCTCATCTCCCATGGAAGCGCAAGCGTCTCCCATGCACCCCACCTCCACCCTCTCCCTCGGCACGCCACTGGTCAGACCCGATTATCGTCTTGCCAGCCGGAAATGGCAGACGCTGCCACTCTCACGGATCAGATCATAGATCACCTACTGAATTGCCAGATGCAAATGACCTCGTAGGTTCCCTCCCGTGTGTTCACCATGAACCAGTGAGAATGGTACGACAGGCGAGCCCATCCTCCCCCTCTGGTGTACTCACCCTGAGCCAGTGAGGAGGGTACGACAGGCGAGCCCATCCTCCCTCTGGTGTACTCACCCTGAGCCAGTCAGGAGGGTACGACAGGCGAGCCCATCCTCCCCTCTGGTGTACTCACCCTGAGCCAGTGAGGAGGGTACGACAGGCGAGCCCATCCCCCCTCTGGTGTACTCACCCTGAGCCAGTGAGGAGGGTATGACAGACGTGTCTTCCTCCTGGTCGGCTCCATGGCGACCATCGCGCACTGTCAGTCACGCCGTCACGCCGTCACGTCGTGCGTCACGCCGCGTAAATCCCCATCCTCCGAGTCGCCGGTGCCGAATGCCAATGCAGGGGCCTTGTCGATCGGCGGCAACACAACACGACAACCCGCCGTGGCGAGAGTCGCCGGCGCCCGCGGTGTCGAGGGCCACGTGCGGGACGAGCGCCGCAGACGACGGCCGACTGTCCTCGGTGCGACCGAGTCGCGTCGGCGGCTGGACCTCGTCCGTCGTCGGCGACGCACACACTCGGCACCGGGCGAAGCGCGTCGGACAAGCCGCCGCCAGCGTCCGCACACCGACCGCCGCTGCCGACCGTTCAGCACCGTGCCGATTCGCACACCACGCAGCCGCGACGGTCGCTCCCGCGGCCAGAGCGGCCGCGCTGTCCGCTGGCGTGAGTGGCAGGGCCCGCGGCGGCGGATTGGCTGCCGGGCGGCTGCAGAGGCGCTGCGGGTGCAGCCGACCGCCGCCGGCCGTGCCGTCCGACTGACCCGTCCGGTCAGCTGTCCTGACCGTCCTGCTGTCCTAACTGTCCTGCTGTCCTGATCCGGACCCACACACTGATCCGGCACCCACCCGCCCGCGCCCGACCCGCCCCACCCGTCCTGTCCTGCTGTCCTGACCGTCCTGCTGTCCTGACCGTCCTGCTGCCCTGACCGTCCTGCTGTCCTGACCGTCCTGCTGTCCTGACCGGACACCCACCCATCCTGCTGCCCTGACCGTCCTGCTGTCCTGACCCGGTACCCACCCGTCCTGCTGTCCTGACCCGGTACCCACCCGTCCTGCTGTCCCTGATCCGGCACCCACACATCCTCCCTGTCCGGCACCCACCCGCCCCTGCCCTGACCCGGCACCCACCCGTCCTGCTGTCCTGCCCGTCCTGCTGCCCTGACCGGCCACCCATCCTTCCTGCTGCCCTGACCGTCCTGCTGTCCTGACCCGGTACCCACCCGTCCTGCTGTCCTGACCCGGTACCCACCCGTCCTGCTGTCCTGACCCGGTACCCACCCGTCCTGCTGCCCTGACCGTCCTGCTATACTGATCCGACACCCACCCGTCCTGCTGTCCTGACCCGGTACCCACCCGTCCTGCTGCCTTGATCGGACACCGATCAGTCCTGTTGTTCTGACCCGGCAGCCACCCATTCGGTCAGCTGACCTGCACCCACCCGTCCGGCCGGCTGATGCCGCACCTGCCCACCGCTGGCCGGTCGGGCTCGCATCCACCCGGCCGGTCCGGTGTCAGACGGGCTAATGCGGCAGAAGAGCATCGACTGCGGCTAGTGGAGAGTGTAAATGTTGTCAAGCCACAGCGTCGGGCAAATACTATGCGTCGTGCCAGAGACGGATCCAGGGAATCGAAGGGGAGACCGTGTCCCAACTATCACCCCAAAGACGTTTCCTCAGTGAGGATGGGAAGCCCATCTGGGAAGGTCGATTGCACCACCTCAGCCCGGTCGTTGAAATTTGCAGTCGAAGGCACCCTCCGAGTGGAAACACACCTCTGTGTGAAGGTCGAACGCGCCGGCCCCGACCCCTGTTCGTCGAATTGTCTAGCAGGAGGCGACCTGCAAATGTTTGCCCCATTGCTAGTAAAAGCAGAGGTCCCGCCAGTGCTTCGTGCTGTTCAAGTTTTTGGAAAGGGTCAATCCGCTCGCTCAACGGATCTTCAGCCAGATGCGCCCCTCGGAGACCAAAGGCTCTCCTTTGGATCAAGTGGGTGGAATATAACCCAATGAGGTTGACGCACCCTAAAACCTCAATAATCATCATCATCCTTTGGATCAAGAAAACAGCGCCACTTCAGTGTGTTCGAGTACACTTCCTTCCCGCCCCCGCCCCCACCCCCTCTGCCGCTCAACTGAATTCAAGTGGAAGGTGCACACAAGTGTCCCAATGATAGTTACTGGACCTGCCCCGGGTGCGTAGCTAATAATTGCATTGTATTCAAACTTTGGGTTCCATATCCCAAATGCAACCGTTTAGTCCTTGGGACTAAGTGTCTTTCTAATGTTTGATTCGTCAGAAGGCAATATTTTTCATTGCTTTTTTTGCTTTTAGTTTCATCAATGTTTTTCCTTGCTGCATAAACTACAAGTATGACGTCATTTTTCTCATCCGGCATTGCTGAATCAGAAT